>CM050175.1:33229764-33257264 GCA_027410445.1 Discoglossus pictus
CTAATAGTAAATACACTGCACTGTATAATAATGCTGAGTATCTATACACTGATAATAAATACACTGCACTGTATAATAATGCTGAGTATCTACACACTGATAGTAAATACACTGCACTGTATAATAATGCTGAGTATCTATACAGTGATAGTAAATACACTGCACTGTAAATTAATGATGAGTATCTACACACTAATAGTAAAAACACTGCACTGTATAATGATGCTGAGTATCTATACACTGATAGTAAATACACTGCACTGTATAATAATGCTGAGTATCTATAGACTAATAGTAAATACACTGCACTGTATAATGAAGCTGAGTATCTGATTGTTAATACATTGCACTGTATAATAATGCTGAGTATCTATACAGTGATAATAAATACACTGCACTGTATAATAATGCTGAGTATCTATAAACTGATAGTAAATACTCTGCACTGTATAATGATGCTGAGTATCTACACACTGATAATAAATACACTGCACTGTATAATAATGCTGATTATCTACACACTGATAGTAAATACACTGCACTGTATAATAATGCTGAGTATCTACACACTGATAGTAAATACACTACACTGTATAATAATGCTGAGTATCTATAATACACTGATAGTAAATACACTGCACTGTATAATAATGCTGAATATCTACACACTAATAGTAAATACACTGCACTGTATAATAATGCTGAGTATCTATACACTGATAGTAAATACACTGCACTGTATAATAATGCTGAGTATCTATACACTGATAATAAATACACTGCACTGTATAATAATGATGAGTATCTAGACACCGATAATAAATACACTGCACTGTATAATAATGCTGAGTATCTATACACTGATAATACATACACTGCACTGTATAATAATGCTGAGTATCTACACACTGATAATAAATACACTGCACTGTATAATAATGATGAGTATCTATACACTGATAGTAAATACACTGCACTGTATAATAATGCTGAGTATCTACACACTGTTAATAAATACACTGCACTGTATAATAATGCTGAGTATCTATACACTGATAGTAAATATACTGCACTGTATAATAATGCTGAGTATCTATACACTGATAATAAATACACTGCACTGTATAATAATGCTGAGTATCTATACACTGACAGTAAATACGCTGCACTGTATAATAATGCTGAGTATCTATACACCGATAATAAATACATTGCACTGTATAATAATGCTGAGTATCTATACACTGATAATACATACACTGCACTGTATAATTATGCTGAGTATCTATACACTGATAATACATACACTGCACTGTATAATAATGCTGAGTATCTATACACTGATAGTAAATACACTGCACTGTATAATAATGCTGAGTATCTACACACTGATAGTAAATACATTGCACTGTATAATAATGCTGAGTATCTATACACTGATAATAAATACACTGCACTGTATAATAACGTTGAGTATCTATACACTGATAATACATACACTGCACTGTATAATAATGCTGAGTATCTATACACCGATAATAAATACACTGCACTGTATAATAATGCAGAGTATCTACACACTGATAGTAATACACTGCACTGTATAATAATGCTGAGTATCTATACATCAATAATACATACACTGCACTGTATAATAATGCTGAGTATCTATACACTGATAATACATACACTGCACTGTATAATAATGCTGAGTATCTATACACTGATAATAAATACACTGCACTGTATAATAATGCTGAGTATCTACACACTGATAGTAAATACACTGCACTGTATAATAATGCTGAGTATCTACACACTGATAGTAAATACACTGCACTGTATAATAATGCTGAGTATCTATACACTGATAATAAATACACTGCACTGTATAATAATGCTGAGTATCTACACACTGATAGTAAATACACTGCACTGTATAATAATGCTGAGTATCTATACACTGATAATACATACACTGCACTGTATAATAATGCTGAGTATCTATACACTGATAATAAATACACTGCACTGTATAATAATGCTGAGTATCTATACACTGATAGTAAATACACAGCACTGTATAATAATGCTGAGTATCTACACACTGATAATAAATACACTGCACTATATAATAATGCTGAGTATCTATACACTGATAGTAAATACACAGCACTGTATAATAATGCTGAGTATCTACACACTGATAATAAATACACTACACTGTATAATAATGCTGAGTATCTATACACTGATAATAAATACACTACACTGTATAATAATGCTGAGTATCTACACACTGATAATAAATACACTGCACTGTATAATAATGCTGAGTATCTATACACTGATAGTAAATACACTGCACTGTATAATAATGCTGAGTATCTATACACTGATAATAAATACACTGCACTGTATAATAATGCTGAGTATCTATACACTGATAATAAATACACTACACTGTATAATAATGCTGAGTATCTACACACTGATAATAAATACACTGCACTGTATAATAATGCTGAGTATCTATACACTGATAATAAATACACTGCACTGTATAATAATGCTGAGTATCTATACACTGATAGTAAATACACAGCACTGTATAATAATGCTGAGTATCTACACACTGATAATAAATACACTACACTGTATAATAATGCTGAGTATCTATACACTGATAATAAATACACTACACTGTATAATAATGCTGAGTATCTACACACTGATAATAAATACACTGCACTGTATAATAATGCTGAGTATCTATACACTGATAGTAAATACACTGCACTGTATAATAATGCTGAGTATCTATACACTGATAATAAATACACTGCACTGTATAATGTTGATGAGTATCTATAAACTGATAATACATACACTGCACTGTATAATAATGCTGAGTATCTATACACCGATAATAAATACACTGCACTGTATAATAATGCTGAGTATCTATATACTGAGAATAAATACACTGCACTGTATAATAATGCTGAGTATCTATACACTGATAGTAAATATACTGCACTGTATAATAATGATGAGTATCTACACACCGATAATAAATATACTGCACTGTATAATAATGCTGAGTATCTACACACTGATAATAAATACACTGCACTGTATAATAATGATGAGTATCTATACACTGATAGTAAATACACTGCACTGTATAATAATGATGAGTATCTATACACTGATAGTAAATACACTGCACTGTATAATGATGCTGAGTATCTGCAAACTAATAGTAAATACACTGCACTGTATAATAATGCTGAGTATCTACACACTAATAGTAAATACACTGCACTGTATAATAATGCTGAGTATCTATACACTGATAATAAATACACTACACTGTATAATAATGCTGAGTATCTATACACTGATAATAAATACACTGCACTGTATAATAATGCTGAGTATCTACACACCGATAATAAATACACTGCACTGTATAATAATGATGAGTATCTATACACTGATAGTAAATACACTGCACTGTATAATAATGCTGAGTATCTATACATCGATAATAAATACTCTGCACTGTATAATAATGCTGAGTATCTATACACTGATAGTAAATATACTGCACTGTATAATAATGATGAGTATCTACACACCGATAATAAATATACTGCACTGTATAATAATGCTGAGTATCTACACACTGATAATAAATACACTGCACTGTATAATAATGCTGAGTATCTACACACTGATAATAAATACACTGCACTGTATAATGATGCTGAGTATCTATACACTGATAGTAAATACACTGCACTGTATAATAATGCTGAGTATCTATACACTGATAATAAATACACTGCACTGTATAATAATGCTGAGTATCTACACACTGATAATAAATACACTACACTGTATAATAATGCTGAGTATCTATACACTGATAATAAATACTCTGCACTGTATAATAATGCTGAGTATCTATACACTGATAATAAATACACTGCACTGTATAATAATGCTGAGTATCTATACACCGATAATAAATATACTGCACTGTATAATAATGCTGAGTATCTATACACTGATAGTAAATACACTGCACTGTATAATAATGCTGAGTATCTATACATCGATAATAAATACTCTGCACTGTATAATAATGCTGAGTATCTATACACTGATAGTAAATATACTGCACTGTATAATAATGATGAGTATCTACACACCGATAATAAATATACTGCACTGTATAATAATGCTGAGTATCTACACACTGATAATAAATACACTGCACTGTATAATAATGCTGAGTATCTACACACTGATAATAAATACACTGCACTGTATAATAATGCTGAGTATCTACACACTGATAATAAATACACTGCACTGTATAATAATGCTGAGTATCTATACACTGATAGTAAATATACTGCACTGTATAATAATGCTGAGTATCTATACACTGATAATACATACACTGCACTGTATAATAATGATGAGTATCTAGACACCGATAATAAATACACTGCACTGTATAATAATGCTGAGTATCTATACACTGATAATACATACACTGCACTGTATAATAATGCTGAGTATCTACACACTGATAATAAATACACTACACTGTATAATAATGCTGAGTATCTATACACTGATAATAAATACACTACACTGTATAATAATGCTGAGTATCTACACACTGATAATAAATACACTGCACTGTATAATAATGCTGAGTATCTATACACTGATAGTAAATACACTGCACTGTATAATAATGCTGAGTATCTATACACTGATAATAAATACACTGCACTGTATAATGTTGATGAGTATCTATAAACTGATAATACATACACTGCACTGTATAATAATGCTGAGTATCTATACACCGATAATAAATACACTGCACTGTATAATAATGCTGAGTATCTATATACTGAGAATAAATACACTGCACTGTATAATAATGCTGAGTATCTACACACTGATAATAAATACACTACACTGTATAATAATGCTGAGTATCTATACACTGATAATAAATACACTACACTGTATAATAATGCTGAGTATCTACACACTGATAATAAATACACTGCACTGTATAATAATGCTGAGTATCTATACACTGATAGTAAATACACTGCACTGTATAATAATGCTGAGTATCTATACACTGATAATAAATACACTGCACTGTATAATGTTGATGAGTATCTATAAACTGATAATAAATACACTGCACTGTATAATGTTGATGAGTATCTATAAACTGATAATACATACACTGCACTGTATAATAATGCTGAGTATCTATACACCGATAATAAATACACTGCACTGTATAATAATGCTGAGTATCTATATACTGAGAATAAATACACTGCACTGTATAATAATGCTGAGTATCTATACACTGATAGTAAATATACTGCACTGTATAATAATGATGAGTATCTACACACCGATAATAAATATACTGCACTGTATAATAATGATGAGTATCTACACACTGATAGTAAATACACTACACTGTATAATAATGCTGAGTATCTATAATACACTGATAGTAAATACACTGCACTGTATAATAATGCTGAATATCTACACACTAATAGTAAATACACTGCACTGTATAATAATGCTGAGTATCTATACACTGATAGTAAATACACTGCACTGTATAATAATGCTGAGTATCTATACACTGATAATAAATACACTGCACTGTATAATAATGATGAGTATCTAGACACCGATAATAAATACACTGCACTGTATAATAATGCTGAGTATCTATACACTGATAATACATACACTGCACTGTATAATAATGCTGAGTATCTACACACTGATAATAAATACACTACACTGTATAATAATGCTGAGTATCTATACACTGATAATAAATACACTACACTGTATAATAATGCTGAGTATCTACACACTGATAATAAATACACTGCACTGTATAATAATGCTGAGTATCTATACACTGATAGTAAATACACTGCACTGTATAATAATGCTGAGTATCTATACACTGATAATAAATACACTGCACTGTATAATGTTGATGAGTATCTATAAACTGATAATACATACACTGCACTGTATAATAATGCTGAGTATCTATACACCGATAATAAATACACTGCACTGTATAATAATGCTGAGTATCTATATACTGAGAATAAATACACTGCACTGTATAATAATGCTGAGTATCTATACACTGATAGTAAATATACTGCACTGTATAATAATGATGAGTATCTACACACCGATAATAAATATACTGCACTGTATAATAATGCTGAGTATCTACACACTGATAATAAATACACTGCACTGTATAATAATGATGAGTATCTATACACTGATAGTAAATACACTGCACTGTATAATAATGATGAGTATCTATACACTGATAGTAAATACACTGCACTGTATAATGATGCTGAGTATCTGCAAACTAATAGTAAATACACTGCACTGTATAATAATGCTGAGTATCTATAAACTGATAGTAAATACACTGCACTGTATAATAATGCTGAGTATCTATACACTGATAATAAATACACTACACTGTATAATAATGCTGAGTATCTATACACTGATAATAAATACACTGCACTGTATAATAATGCTGAGTATCTACACACCGATAATAAATATACTGCACTGTATAATAATGATGAGTATCTATACACTGATAGTAAATACACTGCACTGTATAATAATGCTGAGTATCTATACATCGATAATAAATACTCTGCACTGTATAATAATGCTGAGTATCTATACACTGATAATAAATACACTGCACTGTATAATAATGCTGAGTATCTATACACTGATAGTAAATATACTGCACTGTATAATAATGATGAGTATCTACACACCGATAATAAATATACTGCACTGTATAATAATGCTGAGTATCTACACACTGATAATAAATACACTGCACTGTATAATAATGCTGAGTATCTACACACTGATAATAAATACACTGCACTGTATAATGATGCTGAGTATCTATACACTGATAGTAAATACACTGCACTGTATAATAATGCTGAGTATCTATACACTGATAATAAATACACTGCACTGTATAATAATGCTGAGTATCTACACACTGATAATAAATACACTGCACTGTATAATAATGCTGAGTATCTATACACTGATAATAAATACTCTGCACTGTATAATAATGCTGAGTATCTATACACTGATAATAAATACACTGCACTGTATAATAATGCTGAGTATCTATACACCGATAATAAATATACTGCACTGTATAATAATGCTGAGTATCTATACACTGATAGTAAATACACTGCACTGTATAATAATGCTGAGTATCTATACATCGATAATAAATACTCTGCACTGTATAATAATGCTGAGTATCTATACACTGATAGTAAATATACTGCACTGTATAATAATGATGAGTATCTACACACCGATAATAAATATACTGCACTGTATAATAATGCTGAGTATCTACACACTGATAATAAATACACTGCACTGTATAATAATGCTGAGTATCTACACACTGATAATAAATACACTGCACTGTATAATAATGCTGAGTATCTACACACTGATAATAAATACACTGCACTGTATAATAATGCTGAGTATCTATACACTGATAGTAAATATACTGCACTGTATAATAATGCTGAGTATCTATACACTGATAGTAAATATACTGCACTGTATAATAATGATGAGTATCTACACACCGATAATACATACACTGCACTGTATAATAATGATGAGTATCTACACACTGATAATAAATACACTGCACTGTATAATAATGCTGAGTATCTACACACTGATAGTAAATACACTGCACTGTATAATAATGCTGAGTATCTATACACTGATAGTAAATATACTGCACTGTATAATAATGCTGAGTATCTATACACTGATAATAAATACACTGCACTGTATAATAATGCTTAGTATCAATATACTGATAATAAATACACTGCACTGTATAATAATGCTAAGTATCTATACACCGATAATAAATACATTGCACTGTATAATAATGCTGAGTATCTGCACACTGATAATAAATACACTGCACTGTATAATAATGCTGAGTATCTATACACTGATAATACATACACTGCACTGTATAATAATGCTGAGTATCTATACACTGATAATAAATACACTGCACTGTATAATAACGTTGAGTATCTATACACTGATAATACATACACTGCACTGTATAATAATGCTGAGTATCTATACACCGATAATAAATACACTGCACTGTATAATAATGCAGAGTATCTACACACTGATAGTAATACACTGCACTGTATAATAATGCTGAGTATCTATACATCAATAATACATACACTGCACTGTATAATAATGCTGAGTATCTATACACTGATAGTAAATACACTGCACTGTATAATAATGCTGAGTATCTACACACTGATAATAAATACACTGCACTGTATAATAATGCTGAGTATCTATACACTGATAATAAATACACTGCACTGTATAATAATGCTGAGTATCTACACACTGATAGTAAATACACTGCACTGTATAATAATGCTGAGTATCTACACACTGATAATAAATACACTGCACTGTATAATAATGCTGAGTATCTATACACTGATAATAAATACACTGCACTGTATAATAATGCTGAGTATCTATACACTGATAATAAATACACTGCACTGTATAATAATAATGCTGAGCATCTATACACTGATAGTAAATACACTGCACTGTATAATAATGCTGAGTATCTATACACTGATAATAAATACACTGCACTGTATAATGTTGATGAGTATCTATAAACTGATAATACATACACTGCACTGTATAATAATGATGAGTATCTATACACCGATAATAAATACACTGCACTGTATAATAATGCTGAGTATCTATATACTGAGAATAAATACACTGCACTGTATAATAATGCTGAGTATCTATACACTGATAGTAAATATACTGCACTGTATAATAATGATGAGTATCTACACACCGATAATAAATATACTGCACTGTATAATAATGCTGAGTATCTATACACTGATAATAAATACACTGCACTGTATAATAATGCTGAGTATCTATACACTGATAGTAAATACACTGCACTGTATAATAATGATGAGTATCTATACACTGATAGTAAATACACTGCACTGTATAATAATGCTGAGTATCTGCACACTAATAGTAAATACACTGCACTGTATAATAATGCTGAGTATCTATACACTGATAATAAATACACTGCACTGTATAATGATGCTGAGTATCTATACACTGATAGTAAATACACTGCACTGTATAATAATGCTGAGTATCTATACAGTGATAATAAATACACTGCACTGTATAATAATGCTGAGTATCTATACACTGATAATAAATACACTGCACTGTATAATAATGCTGAGTATCTATACACTGATAGTAAATACACTGCACTGTATAATAATGCTGAGTATCTACACACTGATAATAAATACACTGCACTGTATAATAATGCTGAGTATCTATACACTGATAGTAAATACACTGCACTGTATAATAATGCTGAGTATCTATACACTGATAATAAATACACTGCACTGTATAATAATGCTGAGTATCTATACACTGATAATAAATACACTGCACTGTATAATAATGCTGAGTATCTATACACTGATAATAAATACACTGCACTGTATAATAATGCTGAGTATCTATACACTGATAGTAAATACACTGCACTGTATAATAATGCTGAGTATCTATACACTGATAGTAAATACACTGCACTGTATAATAATGCTGAGTATCTATACACTGATAATAAATACACTGCACTGTATAATAATGCTGAGTATCTACACACTGATAGTAAATACACTGCACTGTATAATAATGCTGAGTATCTATACACTGATAGTAAATACACTGCACTGTATAATAATGCTGAGTATCTACACACCGATAATAAATACACTGCACTGTATAATAATGCTGAGTATCTATACACTGATAGTAAATATACTGCACTGTATAATAATGCTGAGTATCTACACACCGATAATAAATATACTGCACTGTATAATAATGCTGAGTATCTGCAAACTAATAGTAAATACACTGCACTGTATAATAATGCTGAGTATCTGCAAACTAATAGTAAATACACTGCACTGTATAATAATGCTGAGTGTCTATACACTGATAGTAAATATACTGCACTGTATAATAATGCTGAGTATCTACACACCGATAATAAATATACTGCACTGTATAATAATGCTGAGTATCTATACACTGATAGTAAATACACTGCACTGTATAATAATGCTGAGTATCTATACATCGATAATAAATACTCTGCACTGTATAATAATGCTGAGTATCTATACACTGATAATAAATACACTGCACTGTATAATAATGCTGAGTATCTATACACTGATAGTAAATACACTGCACTGTATAATAATGCTGAGTATCTATACACTGATAATAAATACACTGCACTGTATAATAATGCTGAGTATCTATACACTGATAATAAATACACTGCACTGTATAATAATGCTGAGTATCTATACACTGACAATAAATATACTGCACTGTATAATAATGCTGAGTATCTATACACTGATAGTAAATATACTGCACTGTATAATAATGATGAGTATCTACACACCGATAATAAATATACTGCACTGTATAATAATGATGAGTATCTACACACTGATAGTAAATACACTACACTGTATAATAATGCTGAGTATCTATACACCGATAATAAATACACTGCACTGTATAATAATGCTGAGTATCTATATACTGAGAATAAATACACTGCACTGTATAATAATGCTGAGTATCTATACACTGATAGTAAATATACTGCACTGTATAATAATGATGAGTATCTACACACCGATAATAAATATACTGCACTGTATAATAATGCTGAGTATCTACACACTGATAATAAATACACTGCACTGTATAATAATGATGAGTATCTATACACTGATAGTAAATACACTGCACTGTATAATAATGATGAGTATCTATACACTGATAGTAAATACACTGCACTGTATAATGATGCTGAGTATCTGCAAACTAATAGTAAATACACTGCACTGTATAATAATGCTGAGTATCTATAAACTGATAGTAAATACACTGCACTGTATAATAATGCTGAGTATCTATACACTGATAATAAATACACTACACTGTATAATAATGCTGAGTATCTATACACTGATAATAAATACACTGCACTGTATAATAATGCTGAGTATCTACACACCGATAATAAATATACTGCACTGTATAATAATGATGAGTATCTATACACTGATAGTAAATACACTGCACTGTATAATAATGCTGAGTATCTATACATCGATAATAAATACTCTGCACTGTATAATAATGCTGAGTATCTATACACTGATAATAAATACACTGCACTGTATAATAATGCTGAGTATCTATACACTGATAGTAAATATACTGCACTGTATAATAATGATGAGTATCTACACACCGATAATAAATATACTGCACTGTATAATAATGCTGAGTATCTACACACTGATAATAAATACACTGCACTGTATAATAATGCTGAGTATCTACACACTGATAATAAATACACTGCACTGTATAATGATGCTGAGTATCTATACACTGATAGTAAATACACTGCACTGTATAATAATGCTGAGTATCTATACACTGATAATAAATACACTGCACTGTATAATAATGCTGAGTATCTACACACTGATAATAAATACACTACACTGTATAATAATGCTGAGTATCTATACACTGATAATAAATACTCTGCACTGTATAATAATGCTGAGTATCTATACACTGATAATAAATACACTGCACTGTATAATAATGCTGAGTATCTATACACCGATAATAAATATACTGCACTGTATAATAATGCTGAGTATCTATACACTGATAGTAAATACACTGCACTGTATAATAATGCTGAGTATCTATACATCGATAATAAATACTCTGCACTGTATAATAATGCTGAGTATCTATACACTGATAGTAAATATACTGCACTGTATAATAATGATGAGTATCTACACACCGATAATAAATATACTGCACTGTATAATAATGCTGAGTATCTATACACTGATAATAAATACACTGCACTGTATAATAATGCTGAGTATCTACACACTGATAATAAATACACTGCACTGTATAATAATGCTGAGTATCTACACACTGATAATAAATACACTGCACTGTATAATAATGCTGAGTATCTATACACTGATAGTAAATATACTGCACTGTATAATAATGCTGAGTATCTATACACTGATAGTAAATATACTGCACTGTATAATAATGATGAGTATCTACACACCGATAATACATACACTGCACTGTATAATAATGATGAGTATCTACACACTGATAATAAATACACTGCACTGTATAATAATGCTGAGTATCTACACACTGATAGTAAATACACTGCACTGTATAATAATGCTGAGTATCTATACACTGATAGTAAATACACTGCACTGTATAATAATGCTGAGTATCTATACACTGATAATAAATACACTGCACTGTATAATAATGCTTAGTATCAATATACTGATAATAAATACACTGCACTGTATAATAATGCTAAGTATCTATACACCGATAATAAATACACTGCACTGTATAATAATGCTGAGTATCTGCACACTGATAATAAATACACTGCACTGTATAATAATGCTGAGTATCTATACACTGATAATACATACACTGCACTGTATAATAATGCTGAGTATCTATACACTGATAATAAATACACTGCACTGTATAATAACGTTGAGTATCTATACACTGATAATACATACACTGCACTGTATAATAATGCTGAGTATCTATACACCGATAATAAATACACTGCACTGTATAATAATGCAGAGTATCTACACACTGATAGTAATACACTGCACTGTATAATAATGCTGAGTATCTATACATCAATAATACATACACTGCACTGTATAATAATGCTGAGTATCTATACACTGATAGTAAATACACTGCACTGTATAATAATGCTGAGTATCTACACACTGATAATACATACACTGCACTGTATAATAATGCTGAGTATCTATACACTGATAATAAATACACTGCACTGTATAATAATGCTGAGTATCTACACACTGATAGTAAATACACTGCACTGTATAATAATGCTGAGTATCTACACACTGATAATAAATACACTGCACTGTATAATAATGCTGAGTATCTATACACTGATAATAAATACACTGCACTGTATAATAATGCTGAGTATCTATACACTGATAATAAATACACTGCACTGTATAATAATAATGCTGAGCATCTATACACTGATAGTAAATACACTGCACTGTATAATAATGCTGAGTATCTATACACTGATAATAAATACACTGCACTGTATAATGTTGATGAGTATCTATAAACTGATAATACATACACTGCACTGTATAATAATGATGAGTATCTATACACCGATAATAAATACACTGCACTGTATAATAATGCTGAGTATCTATATACTGAGAATAAATACACTGCACTGTATAATAATGCTGAGTATCTATACACTGATAGTAAATATACTGCACTGTATAATAATGATGAGTATCTACACACCGATAATAAATATACTGCACTGTATAATAATGCTGAGTATCTACACACTGATAATAAATACACTGCACTGTATAATAATGCTGAGTATCTATACACTGATAGTAAATACACTGCACTGTATAATAATGATGAGTATCTATACACTGATAGTAAATACACTGCACTGTATAATAATGCTGAGTATCTGCAAACTAATAGTAAATACACTGCACTGTATAATAATGCTGAGTATCTATACACTGATAATAAATACACTGCACTGTATAATGATGCTGAGTATCTATACACTGATAGTAAATACACTGCACTGTATAATAATGCTGAGTATCTATACAGTGATAATAAATACACTGCACTGTATAATAATGCTGAGTATCTATACACTGATAATAAATACACTGCACTGTATAATAATGCTGAGTATCTATACACTGATAGTAAATACACTGCACTGTATAATAATGCTGAGTATCTACACACTGATAATAAATACACTGCACTGTATAATAATGCTGAGTATCTATAAACTGATAGTAAATACACTGCACTGTATAATAATGCTGAGTATCTATACACTGATAATAAATACACTGCACTGTATAATAATGCTGAGTATCTATACACTGATAATAAATACACTGCACTGTATAATAATGCTGAGTATCTATACACTGATAATAAATACACTGCACTGTATAATAATGCTGAGTATCTATACACTGATAGTAAATACACTGCACTGTATAATAATGCTGAGTATCTATACACTGATAGTAAATACACTGCACTGTATAATAATGCTGAGTATCTATACACTGATAGTAAATATACTGCACTGTATAATAATGATGAGTATCTACACACCGATAATACATACACTGCACTGTATAATAATGATGAGTATCTACACACTGATAATAAATACACTGCACTGTATAATAATGCTGAGTATCTACACACTGATAATAAATACACTGCACTGTATAATAATGCTGAGCATCTATACACTGATAGTAAATACACTGCACTGTATAATAATGCTGAGTATCTATACACTGATAATAAATACACTGCACTGTATAATGTTGATGAGTATCTATAAACTGATAATACATACACTGCACTGTATAATAATGATGAGTATCTATACACCGATAATAAATACACTGCACTGTATAATAATGCTGAGTATCTATATACTGAGAATAAATACACTGCACTGTATAATAATGCTGAGTATCTATACACTGATAGTAAATATACTGCACTGTATAATAATGATGAGTATCTACACACCGATAATAAATATACTGCACTGTATAATAATGCTGAGTATCTACACACTGATAATAAATACACTGCACTGTATAATAATGCTGAGTATCTATACACTGATAGTAAATACACTGCACTGTATAATAATGATGAGTATCTATACACTGATAGTAAATACACTGCACTGTATAATAATGCTGAGTATCTGCAAACTAATAGTAAATACACTGCACTGTATAATAATGCTGAGTATCTATACACTGATAATAAATACACTGCACTGTATAATGATGCTGAGTATCTATACACTGATAGTAAATACACTGCACTGTATAATAATGCTGAGTATCTATACAGTGATAATAAATACACTGCACTGTATAATAATGCTGAGTATCTATACACTGATAATAAATACACTGCACTGTATAATAATGCTGAGTATCTATACACTGATAGTAAATACACTGCACTGTATAATAATGCTGAGTATCTACACACTGATAATAAATACACTGCACTGTATAATAATGCTGAGTATCTATACACTGATAGTAAATACACTGCACTGTATAATAATGCTGAGTATCTATACACTGATAATAAATACACTGCACTGTATAATAATGCTGAGTATCTATACACTGATAATAAATACACTGCACTGTATAATAATGCTGAGTATCTATACACTGATAATAAATACACTGCACTGTATAATAATGCTGAGTATCTATACACTGATAGTAAATACACTGCACTGTATAATAATGCTGAGTATCTATACACTGATAGTAAATACACTGCACTGTATAATAATGCTGAGTATCTATACACTGATAATAAATACACTGCACTGTATAATAATGCTGAGTATCTACACACTGATAGTAAATACACTGCACTGTATAATAATGCTGAGTATCTATACACTGATAGTAAATATACTGCACTGTATAATAATGCTGAGTATCTACACACCGATAATAAATACACTGCACTGTATAATAATGCTGAGTATCTATACACTGATAGTAAATATACTGCACTGTATAATAATGCTGAGTATCTACACACCGATAATAAATATACTGCACTGTATAATAATGCTGAGTATCTGCAAACTAATAGTAAATACACTGCACTGTATAATAATGCTGAGTATCTGCAAACTAATAGTAAATACACTGCACTGTATAATAATGCTGAGTGTCTATACACTGATAGTAAATATACTGCACTGTATAATAATGCTGAGTATCTACACACCGATAATAAATATACTGCACTGTATAATAATGCTGAGTATCTATACACTGATAGTAAATACACTGCACTGTATAATAATGCTGAGTATCTATACATCGATAATAAATACTCTGCACTGTATAATAATGCTGAGTATCTATACACTGATAATAAATACACTGCACTGTATAATAATGCTGAGTATCTATACACTGATAGTAAATACACTGCACTGTATAATAATGATGAGTATCTACACACCGATAATAAATATACTGCACTGTATAATAATGCTGAGTATCTACACACTGATAATAAATACACTGCACTGTATAATAATGCTGAGTATCTACACACTGATAATAAATACACTACACTGTATAATAATGCTGAGTATCTACACACTGATAATAAATACACTACACTGTATAATAATGCTGAGTATCTACACACTGATAATAAATACACTGCACTGTATAATGATGCTGAGTATCTATACACTGATAGTAAATACACTGCACTGTATAATAATGCTGAGTATCTACACACTGATAATAAATACACTGCACTGTATAATAATGCTGAGTATCTATACACTGATAGTAAATACACTGCACTGTATAATAAAGCTGAGTATCTATACACTGATAATAAATACACTGCACTGTATAATAATGCTGAGTATCTATACACTGATAGTAAATATACTGCACTGTATAATAATGATGAGTATCTACACACCGATAATAAATATACTGCACTGTATAATAATGCTGAGTATCTACACACTGATAATAAATACACTGCACTGTATAATAATGCTGAGTATCTACACACTGATAATAAATACACTGCACTGTATAATAATGCTGAGTATCTACACACTGATAGTAAATACACTGCACTGTATAATGATGCTGAGTATCTATACACTGATAATACATACACTGCACTGTATAATAATGCTGAGTATCTATACACTGATAGTAAATATACTGCACTGTATAATAATGCTGAGTATCTATACACTGATAGTAAATATACTGCACTGTATAATAATGATGAGTATCTACACACCGATAATACATACACTGCACTGTATAATAATGATGAGTATCTACACACTGATAATAAATACACTGCACTGTATAATAATGCTGAGTATCTACACACTGATAATAAATACACTGCACTGTATAATAATGCTGAGTATCTACACACTGATAATAAATACACTGCACTGTATAATAATGCTGAGTATCTATACACTGATAGTAAATACACTGCACTGTATAATAATGCTGAGTATCTATACACTGATAATAAATACTCTGCACTGTATAATAATGCTGAGTATCTATACACTGATAGTAAATATACTGCACTGTATAATAATGATGAGTATCTACACACCGATAGTAAATATTCTGCACTGTATAATAATGCTGAGTATCTATACACTGATAATAAATACACTGCACTGTATAATAATGCTGAGTATCTACACACTGATAGTAAATACACTGCACTGTATAATAATGATGAGTATCTACACACCGATAATAAATACACTGCACTGTATAATAATGCTGCGTATCTATACACTGATAATAAATACACTGCACTGTATAATAATGCTGCGTATCTATACACTGATAATAAATACACTGCACTGTATAATAATGCTGAGTATCTACACACTGATAGTAAATACACTGCACTGTATAATAATGCTGAGTATCTACACACTGATAATAAATACTCTGCACTGTATAATAATGCTGAGTATCTATACACTGATAATAAATACACTGCACTGTATAATAATGCTGAGTATCTATACACTGATAATGATACACTGCACTGTATAATGATGCTGAGTATCTACACACTGATAATACATACACTGCACTGTATAATAATGCTGAGTATCTACACACTGATAGTAAATACACTGCACTGTATAATAATGCTGAGTATCTATACACTGATAGTAAATACACTGCACTGTATAATAATGCTGAGTATCTACACACTGATAGTAAATACACTGCACTGTATAATAATGCTGAGTATCTACACACTGATAATAAATACACTGCACTGTATAATAATGCTGAGTATCTACACACTGATAGTAAATACACTGCACTGTATAATAATGCTGAGTATCTACACACTGATAATAAATACACTGCACTGTATAATAATGCTGAGTATCTATACACTGATAGTAAATACACTGCACTGTATAATAAAGCTGAGTATCTGATAATAGCCTAATTGTAAAATGCAGTTCAGGGTTGTATTTATAGTAATATTATAATTGTGACAATTCTTAAGTTACAAAGGTATATACCAAAAATGAATAAGATATATTAATAATGATTAATTAAATATAACATTTACCATTTACCCTCAATGAGTGAAATTATTCTCTAGTGATTTAAAATAATATTAGTTATGTTATTCCTGCTGAATTACAGTTATAATAATAAACAAATATGAATTACCAATAATAAATACTTGTTAACTGTATAAAATAAATAATCTTGCTAATAAATATGATTTTTTTACATAATTATTCGTTGATAAATTATTATTTTTTATTATAATTATAATTCAATGTATAATTATACACTGTATACAAATATTAAACAATTTTTTTTATAAAATATATATATATATATATATATATATATATATATATATATATATATATAATTTATTTGTCACTTATATTTATATATTATTTATGAGTAAAAATATTATTAATCAGTAATGCTTATTTATCCTTAGCTGGTGCAATTAAAACCATATTACTTCCCAATAAATGACAGATAATAAAATAATAATGATAGTGCTAGGAAGTATCAACAAGTTATTACACAGAGAAAAAGAATTGGTCATGTGACTCTGTTGTGCTGTTTCTGATTGGCCGATCTCTCTGTCTGTTATGTGAAGGTGTGAGCAGGAAGGGAGGATTTTCAGGTGAGCTGTGAGTGGCGGGGCGTGTTTTGTGTATCCACGCCCCAGTCCCCTGTTAGGGCGTGGCTAATACAGGTGAGGACAGAGGAGAGCTGAGTGGAGCAGCTGCAGGAAGGAGCTGAGGACTGGATCCTGATATATATACACACTCAGACACACTATTATACACTTATATTGCATATATATATAAAGTAATTAGTGCAAGAGAAAGAGGATAAAGCCATATACATTATTATACAGAATATATACACATATAGTGCTATTATACAGTACAGGAAGGGAGATCAGCTTAGATATACATTATAGTGATATATATATACGCACAGGCACACTAATATACACTTATATTGTATGTAAACACATTGTGAGCTCACTCAGCTATAATATTTATTAAGATATACACCATTAGTGCAATTATACAGCACAGCCAGTACACATATTTGTATTTAGTCACACACTCCTCATAGACCTATATTGTTATTTTTACACCCAATTTACTACTTTCACACGCTTGGATACTTGAGGTGAGTGTGTGTGACAAGTGACAGTGTGTGAGAATGTGACTATGGACAGAGCTCACATTATAGTGTGGTGATATTGATACAATTGTGTGATATCATTGAATTGTGTTGGTGCTTTAATTTGTGTGCACTGTGTCACAATGTGTGTGCATGAGATCAGGGCAGTGTGTGATCAGGGGAGTGGGTGCGGGAGGTTGTGTGTGAAACTCTTGTATATAGGGTAGTGTGTGATTGTATCAGACTGTACCCACACATAAATCTGCTAATATCTACCTACAGCTCAAATACATACATTATCCAAATATATATAATTCCACGCACCTTTATTTAACATATATATATTTAAACAGAGGCGATATCTCGAATTTCACATGTACACATGACCCAGTAGTTACCCCAGGGAGGTATTCCTGATAGTATATGTGGGTCAGAGGTCAGTACCCTAAGGAGTGTGTGAAGCCTATAGAACATTTCATCGGAATTAACTTCAAAAAGATTACTGGATATTTACAGACATTGCAACACTTTAAGGAACCCACTGGACAAGACAAGGAATATTAGGTTCTAGGTTATATGTCACAGCATATGACCATCCAAGGGCATTACAAGTTGTAGAGGCTTGGGAGAACTTTTTTTTTGGGGTGTTCTGGCCTTCTCACCCTGAACTGATCCTATTAAAGAATTACCCTGGCTGGCCTAGCAGTATTGTGGATACAAAGTCTTATTACATTGGCCGGTATCAGTTGAGTGACTGTGTTGGAGATATAAAATACACTCAGGATGTCGGTGGAGCGGAGACTCAAGGAGTTGGAGGACATGATCCTGAGGGGCGCTCAGGGGCCAGATAATGGGACCCTTAGTGTGGAGACCCTTTTGGATGCGCTAATCTGCCTTTGTCAGGAATGCAATGTGGCACCTCTACGTCGAGACAAGAATGTGACAGAATTCCTGGCTTGGGGTAAGATTTATTTATTTTATTTATATATATATATATATATATATATATATATATATATATGTGTGTGTGGATGCTCTGCACTCTTCTACAATACCCCCTCAAAATTAAAATAGAGTATATACTCCCTATCACAAAGTATTACAGCATGTTAACTGTCTGTTAATATACTACATGGTATAGTAAGGACTACCTCTCTTCATATTGTTCTGATTATAGAACATCATTTTCATATGGTGCAAAAGCTTTCTGGATCGCTACAGTCGTGGTGAAAGGGCTTGTGTACTTCAATGAAGCTGTGAGATAATCCATGTAGGATTGCCCAAGATGGGCAGGTCATAGCAGAGAGTTTGGAAGGAGAATGTACTGGGAACCCACTCCAGTATTTTTGCCAAGATAACCTTAGCACAACCAGACACAAGATGTGCCTGGCTGCTGCAGTCCATAGTATCATGTAAACACAGACATGACTGAACATATAAAGCCAGGGAGCCACAGCCAATACTTAGTTATTATACATATATAACATATATTGTTGTGGATCTTGCGATGTTGGTGGCGTTTGCGATGTTGGTAAGGCAGTTGCGTCACTATCGAAGCAAGTCAGCTGCGCAGTCGAATCTGCGAGCATTGCCGGGCGAGCCAGCGGCGCAGTACTTGGCGCAGCACTTAGGCTGCAATGAGCGAGCCTGCCACAACTCTAAAAACACACCAAAAAAAAAAAAATCATGTACAATAAATTATAACACACTCACACACAGCACAGGGGGGGACACAGGAAGCCTGGGAGTGAGGTTGAAAGCGAATTACACCCATATTTAGCATTTTTCGACACTCGAAAATCACCTAAGCGAGAAAAAAATGACGGGCGAAAAACGTTAAATTTCTGAAACAGCGTATAAACGAGGCTCAGCAACGCTAGGCTCGCAGAACGTACAAAATACATGATGCTGAAGACAGTAACACTTACACGAACTACACCAGGCATGCGGTGCTTTAAAAATAAAACCAACGGCAGTCCACGCGCGTCACACAAACATTCACCACGCACACACAGGGAAGGGACAGGGGGAGATGCTGCAAAGAGACACATGGCCGCTCATTGCAAACCCGTCATTGTTGACGTGCAAGTTCCTAGCTTCTATATATAATTCCTAACCTGACTGGCACCTAAGTTTCAGGTACATTTGTCAAACCCTGTATTAAATGACATTTCTGCTTCGCCACCTTTGGATTTATCAATAACTGGAACTGAATGTGTTGAAGACAGATTCTTGAAGGAATATTGAAGTGGCACATTATCAATAATGGTTTCTAAACCTTCAAATACATTGTCTTTGCATGGAAAATGAGTGTTGCAAGGGTTAAAAGGTTAGTTTAATCTTTTAACAAATTGATTTTGGAACAAATTCAGGAACTTCTGCCTTAAAAAAAAAAAAAATCAGGTACTTTTAAGACAACGATGTGTCTTTCTGCCAGGAGAATGGGGCCTAACAAATACAACTTTAGGAGCCATTGTACCTTGGCTCCTCGTATTTTTAAGTCCTAGCTTTGTTAGGTAATTTTAGATTTTTCTTACCTAAAGAAAGTGTTTTGCAATATTTAAATTGTCCTCTATTATATACTTGATTGCAAATGTGTGACTTCAGTGTCCCTTTAAATTCCAGGCCTTGTTGCAGACATGGCAGACTGGAGTTGGGTGGCCCTACTCTATACCAGGGTGCCATGTTTGTAATCTCAGCACAATTTTATAGTAAGCAGTTTTCAATGCCAATGTATTATTTATAATACAGTGAAATCTTCGTAACTGAATAGCTCCAGACACTTTGTATAATTGCACATTGCAGCATACGGGTTCGGTATATGGATTGATACTCGGCATCATTATACAGTGCAGTATAGTCATTATCACAGCCCCAGAAAAACATAATATTGATTTTTGTGACGCTTCATTGTGCTTTGGGGACAATCAAAGCAGCCGATGGGGTGTGAGAGAGGGAGATGCTGTGACATCATGTTACTGTGGCTGTCCCATGACCACAGGCCTCTGGTTTCGGTGGCTCTGAATTTCTCATGTTCTGGGCCGGTTTGTCTGGATTTCTAACCTCAAATCTCTTATCTGTCACACTTAGCTCTCTACCCAGGGGCCAGGTGTCTCTAAACCTGATATGGTGACACCGGCAACTTCTGTCTGTCATTGAGACACTTGATGGGAGTGACACAAATCTCTCTCTCATGCTAGTACTGTGGGACATGGGACCGACACCTACAGCTCTGTGTCATTTTGTTCCCTTCTGTCTGTGCACCCTGTGGAGGGAGGTGGGAAAGCTATCTGTCTATGTCACCCTAAGGTTTGGGGGGCAGGCTCATAGCTCCCTGTCTGTCTGTGTCACCCTAAGGTTTGGGGGGCAGGCTCATAGCTCCCTGTCTGTCTGTGTCACCCTAAGGTTTGGGGGGCAGGCTCATTGCTCCCTGTCTGTCTGTGTCACCCTAAGGTTCGGGGACAGGCCCATAGCTCCCTGACTGTCTGTGTCACCCTAAGGTTTGGGGGGCAGGCTCATAGCTCCCTGTCTGTCTATGTCACCCTAAGGTTTGGGGGGCAGGCTCATAGTTCCCTGTCTGTCTATGTCACCCTAAGGTTTGGGGGGCAGGCTCATAGCTCCCTGTCTGTCTGTGTCACCCTAAGGTTTGGGGGGCAGGCTCATAGCTCCCTGTCTGTCTGTGTCACCCTAAGGATTGGGGGGCAGTCTCATAGCTCCCTGTCTGTCTGTGTCACCCTAAGGATTGGGGGGCAGTCTCATAGCTCCCTGTCTGTCTGTGTCACCCTAAGGTTTGGGGGGCAGTCTCATAGCTCCCTGTCTGTCTAGGTCACCCTAAGGATTGGGGGGCAGTCTCATAGCTCCCTGTCTGTCTGTGTTACCCTAAGGTTTGGGGGGCAGTCTCATAGCTCCCTGTCTGTCTAGGTCACCCTAAGGTTTGGGGGGCAGGCTCCGAGCTCCCTGTCTGTCTGTGTCACCCTAAGGTTTGGGGGCAGGCGCATAGCTCCCTGTCTGTCTGTGTCACCCTAAGGTTTGGGGGGCAGGCTCATAGCTCCCTGTCTGTCTGTGTCACCCTAAGGTTTGGGGGGCAGTCTCATAGCTCCCTGTCTGTCTGTGTCACCCTAAGGTTTGGGGGGCAGGCTCATAGCTCCCTGTCTGTCTGTGTCACCCTAAGGTTTGGGGGGCAGGCTCATTGCTCCCTGTCTGTCTGTGTCACCCTAAGGTTTGGGGGACAGGCTCCGAGCTCCCTGTCTGTCTGTGTCACTCTAAGGTTTGGGGGGCAGGCTCATAGCTCCCTGTCTGTCTGTGTCACCCTAAGGATTGGGGGGCAGTCTCATAGCTCCCTGTCTGTCTGTGTCACCCTAAGGTTTGGGGGTCAGGCTCATTGCTCCCTGTCTGTCTGTGTCACCCTAAGGTTTGGGGGACAGGCTCCGAGCTCCCTGTCTGTCTGTGTCACTCTAAGGTTTGGGGGGCAGGCTCATAGCTCCCTGTCTGTCTGTGTCACCCTAAGGTTTGGGGGGCAGGCTCATAGCTCCCTTTCTGTGTCACCCTAAGGTTTGGGGGGCAGGCTCATAGCTCCCTGTCTGTCTGTGTCACCCTAAGGTTTGGGGGGCAGGCTCATAACTCTCTGTCTGTCTATGTCACCCTAAGGTTTGGGGGGCAGGCTCATAGCTCCCTGTCTGTCTATGTCACCCTAAGGTTTGGGGGGCAGTCTCATAGCTCCCTGTCTGTCTGTGTCACCCTAAGGTTTGGGGGACAGGCTCATAGCTCCCTGTCTGTCTGTGTCACCCTAAGGTTTGGGGGGCAGTCTCATAGCTCCCTGTCTGTCTATGTCACCCTAAGGTTTGGGGGACAGGCTCCGAGCTCCCTGTCTATCTGTGTCACCCTAAGGTTTGGGGGACAGGCTCATAGCTCCCTGTCTGTCTGTGTCACCCTAAGGTTTGGGGGGCAGGCTCATAGCTCCCTGTCTGTGTCACCCTAAGGTTTGGGGGACAGTCTCATAGCTCCTTGTCTGTCTGTGTCACCCTAAGGTTTGGGGGGCAGTCTCATAGCTCCTTGTCTGTCTGTGTCACCCTAAGGTTTGGGGGCAGGCTCATAGCTCCTTGTCTGTGTCACCCTAAGGTTTGGGGGACAGGCTCATAGCTCCCTGTCTGTCTGTGTCACCCTAAGGTTTGGGGGGCAGGCTCATAGCTCCTTGTCTGTCTGTGTCACCCTAAGGTTTGGGGGGCAGGCTCATAGCTCCTTGTCTGTGTCACCCTAAGGTTTGGGGGGCAGGCTCATAGCTCCTTGTCTGTGTCACCCTAAGGTTTGGGGGACAGGCTCATAGCTCATTGTCTGTCTATGTCACCCTAAGGTTTGGGGGGCAGTCTCATAGCTCCCTTTCTGTGTCACCCTAAGGTTTGGGGGGCAGGCTCATAGCTCCTTGTCTGTGTCACCCTAAGGTTTGGGGGTTAGGCTCATAGCTCCTTGTCTGTCTGTGTCACCCTAAGGTTTGGGGGACAGACTCGTAGATCTCTGTCTGTCTGTTTCACCCTAAGGTTTGGGGGGCAGGCTCATAGCTCCCTGTCTGTCTGTGTCACCCTAAGGTTTGGGGGGCAGGCTCGGAGCTGTCTGTCTGTGTCACCCTGTGGTGGGAGGGACAAACTCCCAGCTGTTTTCTTTCTGTGTCACCCTAAGGTGCTATCTTTCTCTCATGGAAGAGTGAGAACTGTTGTTCCTTTGTCAGTTTATTTCATACTATACACATATTTTGTTTGTATATTCTATTACATCTTTTCTATGCTCCTTTTATATTAACAAAAATATCCTGACCTTTCTGACTTTACCAAAAAACATCCAGGTAGGAGGGACACCACAAAGGAAAAAAACAATATTACAGTGCATGCAACTACTCCATGCCATGGTTTTCTATATTGATTTGTAGCACTGCTTTCTTTACAGATAATTGTTAAAAATAAACTGCACAATATTTATTCCTAAACATACATAAATTGTTAAACTATGTCAATTTCGCAGGTAAAATTCTACTTTGTTTTATATTGTCATTCACTTAAAGGGCCAATGTGAGCACTTTTCGTGATAAACCCTATTTTTAGGTGAATTCACATAAAAAATATCTGTGTAAAGAGCAGAAAAGCAAATCTGTAACAAGAAAATAAAATGTAGAAACATAATTTACCTGATTAATGGCCACTTTTGTACCAATCTCCACTTTTCTCATTCTCCTGAGCGCTACTGAAAGGAAGTGGAGGATTTCAATTGTGATAATGATTAAACTGTCTTTGGAAAGGTTTGAATAGGTTATCTCAGTTAAAACCATTCACTTTCTGTACTGCTCACGGCAATGAAAAAGATGGGGAGAGATACAGCAAGAGCCATATTATGAGGTAAACTGTGTTTTTAAATTATATTTTTTGGTTAAAGCTTTGATTTGCAGCTGTTTACATTAATTTATGGTGAAGTATAAAATAGCTTTACCATGAAAAGCTGACCCTTAAAAGGCACATTTTACTCTATTTTCATTGGCCAATTTTTAAAGAGCCAATATTGATAATGGGCAAAGTAATAAATAAAAACAATTAATTATTTTAATTTTTTTTGTATTATTTATTTATCACCTTTTTTTTAATTTCTTATAAGGCCTCCATCTATCTGACTCTAGGTTTCATGTCAGGTAGATGGGGGACCTTGGAAGCTGAGATTAGCTCATTCCCACTCAGTAACTTGTTATTTTCACTTTCTGCTCCATTGTTGCCGTTCAGTTGTGTCCTACTATCCATGACCCTATGGACCACAGCATCTATTGTATGTCGCTTGTCGCGCTTATCCATGCCTTGGCAAATATACTGGAGTGGGTTGCCAGTTCATTCTCCGGTGGGCCGCGATTTGTCGGTGCTCTCTGCTATGACCGGGCTATCTTGGGTGACCCTACATGGTACAGCTCACAGCTTCACTGAAATACCACAACAAGGTAGCGATCCAGAAGGGGTTCTGTTTCATAGCGATAAACAATTGACCATGCTTATTTACTCTTCAAGCAGGAAGTCGAGACATGACAGATAGTTAATACTATATATAATTGCATATAATAAGTGGTAAATTAAGGGTTATTTTATCTGTTAATAGCCTAAAAACATCTTGCCCCTTATTAATTGTAGTTCTTTAACACACAGCTCTGAATAAATGCGGTTGCAGTCTCCCTTTAACAGTACGGTGGTGTTTATTGCTATCCACTTATTCTGTCCATTCAAGGGTTAAACACTCGTGGAGTCCCCACACGTCCTGTGATCATTCCCCGGTGTCTCTAAAAACAGACATTTTGTTGGGTTTGTAGAGCTCTGCCCTGACTGAGCTTGTTTTTCTGGTTAGACATGTCCATGCAAAACCCGGCGGAATATTTCATTCCAAGACTAACGTCTTCAGGCTTCAGTGATTTTTTTTATTTGTATTTTTTTTTATTTCTTTTTTTTGGGGGGGGGGGGCTGTATGACAGCAATGCTAGATTAGAGTGCCATAAACGGGCTCTTCGTGGTTAGTATCATCATAAATAGACAGCATGGCCTATGGACAGAGAACTGTACAGTGTAGAAGCAAAAATCAAAACCATGTAATCCTGTCATAGGAAACTTTTTAGCAGTGTACCATTTTTGGGGGAAAATGCACAGTTTTATGATTATTTTTGAGTATAAGAATCCA